>BPTQ01000006.1:137464370-137484268 GCA_019973895.1 Chrysanthemum seticuspe
AAACGTAAAAATAGAACCATTCAAGAAATGAGTAGAAAAATGCTTAATGAACAAAACATACCTCAAAAGTTTTGGTGTAATGCCGTTGACACTTCTACATACATTTTAAATAGAGTTTTAATGCGTCCTTTCTTAAACAAAACACCATATTAATTATATAAAGGTAAAAAAGCCAACTTTAGGATATTTTAGAGTGTTTGGATGTAAATGTTTCATTCTTAATACCAAAGACTATCTTACCAAGTTTGACCCAAAGTCTTATGAAGGTGTATTTCTTGGTTACTCACAAACTAGTAAAGCTTACATAGTATTAAACAAAGAAATAATGAGAGTCGAGGAATCGTTGAACATAACATTCGACGAAAGTACACCTCCCTCTAAGACATCACCTTTGGTAGAGGATGACTTAGTTGAAAGTCAACTTGTAGAAAGTCAAGAAATAATTGAAAATGACAAGGAAAATGAACCATTAAATAATGAAATTATAAACATCAAAGAATCTAAAAGTCATCCTTTAGAAAAGGTCATAGGACAACTAAATCAAGAAAACGTTAAGATCACAATCCCAAAATCAAAGTAACTACTTTTGCTTTGTATCAACCATTGAACCGAAAAACATAAATGAAGTAATAAAAGATGAATCTTGGGTAATTGCTATGCAAGAAGAGTTAAACCAATTTGTTAGAAATGATGTTTGGAAATTAGTTCCAAAGCCTAAGGATCAAACTATAATTGGAACAAAATGGGTTTTTCGAAATAAAATGGACGAAAATGGTGTAGTGTCAAGAAACAAAGCTAGGCTTGTCGCACAAGGTTATAATCAACAAGAAGGGATTAATTACGACGAAACTTATGCCCCGGTAGCTAGGCTCGAGTCTATTAGAATCTTACTTGCATATGCATGTGCTTATGACTTTAAATTATTTCAAATGGATGTTAAAAGTGCATTCCTTGATGGGTTTATTAACGAAGAAGTATATGTTACTCAACCTCCCTATATTACCGATTTTGAAAAACCACATCATGTCTTCAAACTCAAGAAGGCATTATACGAACTTAAGCAAGCATCAAAAGCTTGGTACGATCGGCTTAAGACTTTTCTAGTAGAAAACAAATATACCATGGGATTAGTAGATAATACTCTCTTTACCAAGAAAAAGGAATCACACATTATCATAGTTCAAGTATACGTTGATGACATCCTATTTTGATCAACATGTCAAGAGCTATGTGATGAATTCTCTAAAATCATGCACGAAGAGTTTGAGATGAGTATGATGGGCGAGTTAAATTTCTTTTTAGGACTTCAAATTAAACAACTAGAAGATGGCATATTCTTTAACCAATCTAAATACATAAAAGATATGCTTAAGAAATTTGGTCTTGAAGACTCAAAACAACCTAAGACACCCATGTCTTCGGACACAAAACTCACCAAGGATGAGGAAGGTGAATCAGTAGATAACACTAAATATAAAGGAATGATCGGTAGCCTAATCTATCTCACGGCTAGTAGACCCGACATTATGTTTAGTGTTTGTCTATATGCTCGCTTTCAAGAAAATCCCAAGGCATCACACTTAGAAGCCTTAAAAAGGATATTTAGATACATTAAGGGAACGACATGTTTAGGATTATGGTATCCCAAAGGAACGGGTGTAGAAACTATAGTGTATGCCGACTCGGACCATGCCGGTGACTATGTCGATAGAAAAAGTACAAGTGGTATTTGTACTTTTGTTGGACATTGTCTCACCTCATGGTTTGCAAAGAAACAAACGGCTCTAGCTATCTCAACTACTGAAGCCGGATACGTCTCGGCCAGAAAGGCATGTCAACAAGCTCTTTGGATGAAGCAAGCTCTCGTGGATTACGGAATTCATCTCAACGATATCTCTATACTTTGCGACAACAAAGGAGCTATTGATCTCAGCAAAAATCCCGTCCAACATGCTCGTACGAAGCATATTGAAATACGTCATCACTTTCTTCGCGACAATGTTCAAAAAGGAAAAATCTCAATTGAGAAAGTATCCTCCGAAGACAACATTGCCAACATCCTAACTAAGCCTCTCAAACGAGAACCATTTAATCTTCTTAGACTTGTCTTTGGGTTAATGGAACCAAACATGTAGTTAAAACATAGTTTAAACCTTAGAACAAACAAAACAAAACAAATTAGCTTAAATCAACTACTGTTCCCACGGCACCAAACGACAACACGAATGGAACAAAAAATTTGGTGACGTCTGGTCCCTGGTGAAATCAGTAGCAAAAATACCACTTACAAAACATCTTCTTCCTCACAATCTACTTTACCAAATTGTTAAGACTTTCTCACCCATTAATCACTGAAGATAACATCATTGTAAGTATCCTAACTACATTAACTCTCTTAATTCTGAGTCTAGGATTCTAATTTGTGCACAAAATCATTACATGGGGATATGTATATTCTTGTACAAAACATGGATTCAATTGGCAAATTGCATAACTAGTTATCGAAATTAGGTACTACATTGTCACATTGCATAAACTAATCGTGTTTCCCACTACTTAAAAGATAATTACTATAAGGCCTTATTCTAATTAAACAAAAACCCCATGTCAAAATTTTAAAAAGCTTCTCACTTGTAAGAAAACAATTTTTCATTTTTAATACAAGTAGAAACGTAAATTTTTCATCACTTGCATAATGCTCTTGAATACTAAAAGTAATGCATAACTAATATGCATTCCCGGGTATATTCAAATGAAGCCACATTGAATTAGGAGCGTTTGGGTTATCTCATGCCTTTTGCCAAACACCCCCATTGAAAACCATTTTATGCATAAAATGAGTCAAGATAACCGTAACTCCAAATTGTTTTCATATAGGCACACACTAGAACCAAAACGCTAAGTTTGTTTTATATTTTTAACATGCAAAATTTTGCTCATAGGAACAACCATGGTAGCCGTAAAATTCTAAGATCATAAGGATACTCTTAGCTACATCCCTAAACACCACAAAACCAAGGGCCTCACCAAAGACCAAGTCAAAATCTTTAAGAGTCTAGAGCAAAGGTACTTCCATGAGGGTAGGACCATTCATTCCTCTTTTGTCGACGGAACTAATCTCCGTCAAGAGCTTGCCACTATCAACTTCGATTGTCTCCTCGACATCGATGAACCCATTTTTCCTAGTGTAGGATCGTGAATATTATGTTGTTTGATGATTCGGGTGGTCTAGGACAATGATTAAATAAGAAAGCCATTAGAGAGATGAAGAGAGTAGAGAGGAGGTTCTTGAAAGAGAGTTGCTTTACAAAAATGAAAGGTTAGATTCAAAGAAGCCACACCCCTTCCATGGATGGAAGGGGTATTTATAGTTACAAATACTACGTCCTCCTATCGGACTATGGATCAGGCATACAGTGGGTAAAGACCCGTCATTCCTCCACGGTGTTGCACAAAACTAAACTACGCTAATAACTAACTAATAAACTAACAAATAACGTAACTAATGATATGTCTACGAGCTAACTTATGCTAGATAATATTTGGGGTGACCGACTCTTCACTATGGAATTTTCTAATTCCTAACAATCTCCTCCTAAGGGAGGTCACCCTATGATTTACATTTCGAATCCTAGCATTCTATTTTATCTTCAGTCTTGAGCTCGTAGACTTTAATTCTTCAACTTCCGCATCTTTATGCTTTAGCAGTGATACTTCAAAGTCCGCATAATTTTGTACTTTCAGTGGAGGTCTTTGAACTGATCCACATCTTTGATGATCTTCGAGCTTTCTTTGAGATCATCAGCCACAGTAAATCTCTGGATCACCCATTATTGTGTTGCCATCATGTGAAGTTGTGACTTTCGGACCGACATGCTCACACTTTTGAATCATGACATCTTTCCATTAGAGTAGCGAAAGCTTTACTGGTTCATGATATTTGCAGCAGCGTAGCAGAAGCATAGTATAAAAATATCATAACCAGGTTATGTAGATATGCACCAATCATGATTTCTTCAATTAATTGTGGATGCTGTGAGCATGCGGCTTTGGATTGACACCTCAATTCTGATCAGCTGCAACCGTCCAAATGTACCTGCAAACAACAGTTAGCAATAAAACACACGAAAGTGTCTTTGATCACTTTCGTTGAATTGAGGTACACGACCCACGGTTCCCCGTTTATCAATACAAGTACTGCTTGTGATCAGGTATAATTCCAAAGAATTTCCTTGACAGGGTTTCGCAGCTGTTCTAGCTGTTCTCAAACCGGAACGTCTCAAAGAAGACAACACGGAGTGAGTGAACCAGCGAATTGAGATTCACTGATTGATGAGAAATTGATTTGAAAACAATTGCGTATTGCTTAGAAGAAAGAGTTTTGCAATACGACAAAGGTTATATGAGAAAGATCAATTTTCAATCAAAAATACTTTTTGTATTTGAAAAAAGTACACATTATGTGCTAGATAAAAGAAGAGATTCGCACATCGAATGATTTTTCCAAAAGCATTTTTTTTCAATCAGAGATATTTTTTGAATTTAAAATATGAATACACATTCGATGTGCTAGAGAAAAGAAGATTTGCACATCGAACGGTTTTTCCAAAAGTATTCGTCAATTCATTTCCTGGACCAAGGTTGATTCACGAGTGAATCGCCCCATTGCTTCTATCCAGTTGTCACAAGCTTAATCTTACGAGAAGATCTCACATGTCACCCACCAAGAGCTTGTTTGATGTTGGCTCTAGAAGGATTTCCATCTTCATCGTGAATATTTTTACATATCACTCGGATGTTTTGGCAATACCACAAGGATAATGCGTAGGACTCTTAATATATTCTTACTTTCCACATTGTGTGAAACAGCAAGTCTTCATTAATTTAGTGTCCTAATGAGATATTGTGGATGATCTCTTGGCTCTAGACTTAATTGTGCACATTTGGTTCCTATGCCGGAGACTAGGGAGAGGGTCTTTTTCTTTAATATCAACAATCTCTAAGAGAAAGTCAATAGATTATGTCGGCTCCCCGTGAGAATGAAACAAGCCCTTTTAAGAGGAACTTGAGTAGCTTGGGAAGTTTAGTGCTGTGCATCACTGGGTCCATGACGTCTTGTCTTCAATACCAGTGTTACCTTAGTAACAACCAGTAGCATATGTATTGAACCCGGTTACTGCCCTAAGGTTGAATTATTGGAGGGCTATTTCTTTTCACCCTTTTTCACATTCATTTCTTTTTCATTCTTCAACCCCTTCAGTGCTTACCGAGACTTCATAACTAGAACCTTGTTAGGTTTATTCCAGTACTAGCTCTGTCTCAGTCCGCACTCTTCCCATATTCTCATTTTTCTCCTTTTTTTCATCATACCTAAGGACTTCTACACTATCTAGTAGATTGTCCCTAAGTAGATCCCTCCGGTTCTAGCTGGATCGTGGGAACTAATACCTAACCTCACCAACCTTATAACTCCATACATAAAGTAAAATGGTCGGTCTTTTGGTACAGTTCATTCTTCCGTGAAACCAATTGAAAAATCATTTGAAAATCAATCAAGGTACTTGTGATATAATATCAAAGCATTTTGTACCTTAATTGTTTTGATCTTTTAGAAATGCTCCCCCTCAACATGTGCATATGATTTTATAAATTGTTTGGCACATGGAGGCAAGAGTTCTTTGAAATAACTTCTTTGAAATAATTTCTTGATCACAATTTCCTTAGAAAAAGCGTTTTGATTTTCTTTGGTAAATTCTCTCCCTCAATATGTGCATAGGATATTTGTAATCATTTTATCACATAGAGGCAAGAGTTCTTTTGAAGTATATCTACGATCACAAAAGCCAATATACACCATTCGCTCCCCCTCAATATGTGCATCGTTATACGAAAGAGTTTGGCACATATTAGAGAGAACTTGCACTTTTGAGTCAAAACGATCACCTTTTATCAAATTTTATTATTAAATCACAGATTCTCCCCCGATAAAAAATATCAAACCCTTTGAGATTTTGGATCCCAACTGATTTAATACGTTTTAGAAAACATGGAAGAATATGTGCCTGGTTTAAATACTCATCTGGTTTTTGGTTAAATGCTCCTCCTCAACATGTGCATTTTATATTTGAAATTGTTTGGCACATGGAGGCAGGAATGTTTTGAAACAATTACCCTTTAAAACCTGATTTGAGATTTAAATCACGATCTCTCCCCCGATCAAAAATTTCAAACCAATTGAGATTTTGGATCCCGATTGATTTAAATCATTTAGAAAATTTTGGGGAAAGACGTGGCAACATTTAATTTTGAAAAATGACTGATAAGGATCAATTTAAGACATTAAAGATTGTTAGTGTCAGGTATGATAGTTTTTAAGAGATCTTTAAGTAAAATAAAACAATTTCACAATCAAACAAGAACAGAAAAATTTTCATTTTGTAAGATCTTTGAGTTTTAAAGAAAATCATACCATGACATAACATTAAATCTTTAGATCACCACATTTTAACGTACAAACGGACTTGATAGATGAAATATCATTTGAAAATATTTAATTTGAAATCACTTAAGATTTGACAGAATAAAGTCCGGTTGATTTCAAAACTTTGAATCTGATTTATTTTCAAAACAATATTTTTCCATTTTCAAAACAATGTTTTTCAAAGTTTTAGGAAAATGTTACCATCCACTACTTTTACTGCACAAGATACGTTAGGTGGTTGAGCTGCTTCTGTTGTTGCTGTAGGGCTTGGAAGAAAACCGTCTGCCGACGCAGTGAGACTTCTTACGTTGCATTTTAATGCCAACTGAGGTCAAATTAAGCTCCGTTTCTTCATTTGCTGATGAAGAAAACCATCTGCTGATGCAGTGAGACCTCTTACGTTGCATTTTTTCCATGCCAACTCTCCATAGAAGTCCAATTAAGCTCTGTTTCTTCATTTGTCAACCCAAGATATAGTTACCCTTTCCATTCGGCATCCAATCATCATATTATGTGGGATCCGGATCGGGAACATTCTTATACCAATATACCTGCATATGTTAGTGGACACAAACAGATATATGGTGGTCGACATCACCCAAACAGCAATCGACTAATAAAAGTCAATTCAACATATCAATCAAATCGTACATAGGCATGGGAATAATGTGTTTATCAAATTATAATCATCTAATCCTAACAATCACATCCTGGAAACCTAGTCCTTCTACATAGGCAATTATATTTTTTCAGATTAGCACGTAGGATGATTAAGAAAGTCCGTTAGATGATATAAATTTGAAAACATTCTCCCCCTCAATCAATGACTCACTTTCAGAAAATTATAAAAGCGCTGAAGTCATTGATTGAGTTTGCAAATTTTATAAAAACTCTGAATCTGATTGTTTTTAAAGAAAGTCATTTACCGCCATTTTGTTAAAACAAATATTCTGAAGAATTTTGAAGGAAAATATTTGAGTAGGAACAGCAGTCCTTCGACATACTTTCCTCATTTTGTTTTAGGATAAGTGCACGAAATATTTTGTAGGATCATGAATATTATGTTGTTTAGATGATTTGGGTGGTCTAGGATGATTATAGTATATGAATGCCATGTTAGAGAGATGAAGAGAGTAGAGAGGGAATTCTAGAGAGATAAACAAAAGTGTAAAAGGTTAGATTAGAACTTTTAACCCTCTACCTTGGAAGGTAGAGGGTATTTATAGGTTACAAATTAAACGACCTCCTGACGGCCTGTGGATCAGGTATACAGTGGGTAAAGACCCGTCCTTCCTCCACGGTGTTGCACTAAACTAAGCTACGCTACAAACCAACTAATAAACTAATAAATAACGTAAATAACTACACGTCTACAAGCTAACATATACTAGACCATAATTGGGGTGACCAACACTTTAACATGGAATTTTCTAATTCCTAACAATCTCCGCCTAAGGGAGGTCACCCCATGTTTTACATTTCGAATCCTAGCATTCTATTCTTGACTTTTTTCTTGAGCTCGTAGACTTTAATTCTTCAATTCCGCAATCTTTGTGCATTTGTAGTGACTCTTCATAGACCGATTATTTTGTACTTTCAGTGGAGGTCTTTGAACTGATCCACATCTTGATGATCTTCGAGCTTTAAATGAGATCATCAGCCACAGTAAATCTCTGGATCACCCTTTATTGTGTCGCCATCATGTGAAGTTGTGACTTTCGGACCGACATGCTCATACCTTTTGGATCATGACATCTTTCCATCAGAGTAGCGGAAGCTTTACTGGTTCATGATATTTGCAGCAGCGTAGCAGAAGCATAGTATAAAAATATCATAACCAGGTTATGTAGATATGCACCAGTCATGATTTTTTCAATTAAGTGTGGATGTTGTGAGCATGCGGCTTTGGATTGACTCCTCAATTTTGATCAGCTGCAACCGTCCAAATGTACCTGCAAACAACAGTTAGCAATAAAAACACACGAAAGTGTCTTTGATCACTTTCGTTGAATTGAGGTACACGGCCAACGGTTCTCCGTTGATCAGTACAAGTACTGCCTGTGATCAGGTATAATTCCGAAGAATCTCCTTGACGGGGTTTCGCAGCTTTTCTAGCCGTTCTCAAACCGGAACGTCTCAAAGAAGACAACACGGAGTGAGTGAACCAGCAAATTGAGATTCACTGATTGATGAAAAATGATTTGAAAAACAATTGCGTATTGCTTAGAAGAAAGAGTTTTGCAATACGATGAAGGTTTTATGAAAAAGATCAATTTTCAATCATAAATACTTTTTATATTTGAAAAGAGTACACATTCGATGTGCTAGATAAAAGAAGAGATTCGCACATCGAATGGTTTTTCCAACAGTATTTTTTCAATCAGAGATACTTTTTGAGTTTGAAATATGAATACACATTCGACGTGCTAGAGAAAAGAAGGTTTGTACATCGAACGGTTTTTCCAAAAGTATTCGTCAATTCCATTCCTGGACCAAGGTTGATTCAAGATTGAATCTCCCCATCGTTTCTATCCAGTTGTCACAAGCTTGATCTTTAGAAAAGATCTCACATGTCTCCCACCAAGAGCTTGTTTGATGTTGGCTCTAGAAGGATTTCCATCTTCATCGTGAATAATTTTACATATCACTCGGATGTTCTAGCAATACCACAAGGATAATGCGTAGGACTCTTAATATATTCTTACTTTCCACATTGTGTGAAACAGCAAGTCTTCATTAATTTAGTGTCCTAATGAGATATTGTAGATGACCTCTTGGCTCTAGACTCAATTGTGCACATTTGGTTCCTATGCCGGAGACTAGGGAGAGGGTCTCTTTCTTCAATATCAACAATCTCTAAGAGAAAGTCGATAGATTATATAGGTTCCCCGTGAGAATGAAACAAGTCCTTTTAAGAGGAACTTGAGTAGCTTGGGAAGTTTAGTGCAGTGCGTCACTGGGTCCATGACGTCTTGTCTTCAATACCAGTGTTACCTTAGTAAACAAGAGTAGCATATGTATTGAACCCGGTTACTGCCCTAAGGTTGAATTATCGGAGGGCTATTTCTTTTCACCCTTTTCTCATTTCATATCTTTTTCATTCTTCAACCCCTTCAGTGCTTACCGAGACTTCATAACTAGAACCTTGTTGGGTTTGTTCCAGTTCTAGCTCTGTCTCAGTCCGCACTCTTCCCATATCTCACTTTTCTCCTTTTTCATCATACCTAAGGACTCTACACTATCTAGTGGATTGTCCCTGGGTAGATCCCTCCGGCTCTGGCGGGATCGTGGGAACGAATACCTAACCTAACCATCCTTATAACACCATGCATAAAGTAAATTGGTCGGTCTTTTGGTATTGTTCATTCTTCCATGAAACCAATTGAAAAATCATTTGGAAAATCAATCAAGGTACTTGTGATACGAGATCAAAGCATTTTGTACCTTAATAGTTTTGATCATTTAGAAATGCTCCCCCTCAACATGTGCATATGATTATGAAATTGTTTAGCACATGGAGGCAAGAGTTCTTTAGGAATAATTTCTTTGATCACAATTTCCGTGGAAAAAGCCATTTGATTTTCTTGGTAAATTCTCCCCCTCAATATGTGCATAGGATATTTCAAAGCATTTTATCACATAGAGGCAAGAGGTTTTTTAAGTACTTCCACAATCGCATTGCCATACAGAAAACCATTTGAAAACTCAATCAAGGTACTTTATGTTAAAACATAGAAATCTTTGTACCTTGAAAGTTTGTTTTCTTTTTGAAATGCTCCCCCTCAATATGTGCTTCGAGATTCGAAAGCGTTTAGCACATATGAGAGAGCAGCCTGCACAATTGAATCAAAACAATCACCTTTTATCATATTTCATTATTAAACCCTTTGAGATTTTGGATCCCAAGTGATGTAATAAGGTATATAAAACATGGGAGAAAATGCGCCTGGTTTAAATACTCTTCTGGTTTATGGATAAATGCTCCCCCTCAATATGTGCATCATGTATTTGAAATCGTTTGGCACATGGAGGCAGGAGTGCCTTTAAAGTACTAAAACAGATTTGAGATTTAAATTACTGTCTCTCCCCCGATCAAAAATTTCAAACCTCTTGAGATTTGTGATCCTAATAGATTTAAATTATTTAGAAAATTTTAGGGGAAAGACGTGGCAAGATTTACTTTTGAAAAATGACAGATAAGGACCATTTTTAAGACATTAAAGATTGTTAGTATCAGGTATGATTGTTTTAAGAGATCTTTAAGTAAAATAAAATAATTTCACAATCAAACAAGAACAGAAAAAATTTCATTTTGAAAGACCTTGATTCAAAAGAAAAATCATACCGTGACATAACATTAAATCTTTAAATCACCACTTATAATTGTACAAACGGACATTTATGAAGAAATATCGTTTGAAAATATTTTATTTTAAATCACTCTCCCCCTCAATCGATGATTGAGTGACTTATATTTTTTATAAAATGAAGTCCGGTGATTTTCAAAATTTAGACCAATTAATTTTCAAAACAATATTTTTCCATTTTTCAAAACAATGGTATTTAAAGATTGTTTAAAAAATGGTATCATCATAATTATCCTGCACAAAGATACGTTAGGTGGTTGAGAAGCTTATGTTGTTGCTGTAGGGCTTGGAAGAAAAACCGTATGCTGATGCAGTGAGACTTCATACGTTGCATTTTAATGCCAACTGAGGTCAAATTAAGCTCCGTTTCTTCATTTGCTGATGAAGAAAAACCGTCTGCTAATGCAGTGAGACCTCTTACATTGCATTTTTCCATGCCAACTCTCCATAGAAGTCCAATTAAGCTCCGTTTCTTCATTTGTCAACCCAAGATATAGTTACCCTTTCCTTTCGGCATCCAATCATCTTCATATGTGGGATCCGGATCGGGAACATTCTTATATACCAATATAGCTGCATACGTTAGTGAACACACATACTATATGGTGGTCGACATCACCCAAACAATAATCGACTAATAAAAGTCAATTCAACATATCAATCAGATCATATAAAGCATGGGATTTTATGTGTTCATCAAACTCTAATCATCTAATCCTAACAATCATATCCTAAATTCCTAGTATTTCGACACAGGCAAATATCATTTTTAATTAAGCACGTAGGATAATTAAGAAAGTCCGTTAGATGATATAGATTTTAAAACATTCTCCCCCTCAATCAATGACTCATTTTTTGAAAAGTTTGAAAGCGCTGTAGTCATTGATTGAGTTTTCAATTAATACGAAAACTCTGATTCTGATTGATTTATCAAGCAACTCATTTTCCACCATTTTGAAATACAACAAATATTTTTCTGAAGAATTTTAGAAGGAAAAACATTTGTGTAGGAACAGCAGTCTTTTTGACGACATGCTTTCCTTGTTTAGTTTTAGGATAAGTGCACGAAATATTTGAAAAATTGGTTTAGCGCAGCACTTTCCTTTCTTGAAAAACGGGTTGCTATCTGAAATAATAGCAAACCATAGTTTTAAGCACAGGTCACAGTCTGAAATAACTGCAAGCCATAGTTTTAGACACGTTTTGAAAAAGAATATTTACACCTCCTGCTCGAACTTCATCTATGGTCCCGTGCCATTATTGAATGACATTTCTAAGACCGCAGATGTTATCGATACCAGAAGACATGTCTTAGAAAAACAATATTTTTGGAATTTTTTAATTTTTATGGGTTTTTGTTGGTTTTATATTTTTCTATTTTCTTTTTGTTGGTTTTATATTTTTGTATTTTGTTTTTATGATAAGTATATACAAAGATAGAGAAGATGATATAGTTTGAGAGAATGATGATACGAGTACCGAGATAAGGATATCGAACAGCACGTCGTAGAAGATAGAGTTCGTCATCTCTTAAACTTCCACCACCAAATATTCCGAGGCTCCAGAATAGAAGATAGAACATGAGCCTTTGAGAGAAAGAGACTTTGGCAGCTTCCCCCTAAACAGAAAATCCTTTAGCTGAGCAGATTCAAAGCTTTATTTCAAGCTTCCAATAGCCAGGTGCACAAAGAAGCACACCATTATCATCGATCCCGCTGCTCTATTTTAAGAACGATAATCGAGGATCTCCATTCATGGTAATATCATCAACAAGAACAGCAACGTATCATCCCACTCTTTAAATTTCTTCTCATATTTCATTACCACTGAAGTCTGAAGCAATCCATTCCAAAAAGTTGTCATGAGACCACTTCCCCCGTGTAGTTGAAATGATGCAGTCCGTCTCTTAGTATAATGCTCAAGAGCTCTCCCGAATACACTTCATGAGGGGAATGAAGAACACCTTCCCATGTTCACATTTTTTTTCCCTGATGAATGTGTATGAAGCTCAAGAACCCGAAGTACACCAATATCCATGAACTCTCCCGAATACACATCATGCCCGGAGAGAAAATACCTCTCCAATGTTTGTGGTAAACAATGGCTTTCTTCCCTGATAATCGTGTATGAAGCTCAAGGACCCGAAGTACACACATTACCTAAAAGAGAGAACAACCGATAGCATTGAAGAAGCAGGCTGAATCACTGATTATCTCTGCGGATGACAATCTCTGCGGATGTCAACTCCGGAATAAGTGATTATATCTCTGAATCACTGATTAAGCCCTCAAGTGAGACAGCTGAGCGCCCCCAATGTACACAATTCTCTCTCCCCTGATGATTGCGATAACATCGAGATCATCACACACTTGTGTACCTCTTATATCTTCAGAAAGTTTCTATAACATCACTTCCCATACATAGTTGGAATAATAACACTAAACGCCTTGATGAGTAAAACCTTGAGTTTCTCTGCGGTCATGACATACGTCTTCCCGGGATATCTTCAATCACTTAGAAGAATTAAGTTCATCAAGTTTACTCGCCATGAGTCAAACCTTGAGTTTCTCTGCGGTAATAACATTTGTCTTCCCGGGATATCTTCAATTAATTAGAAGTATTAAGTTCATCAAGTTTACTCGCGTTTAGGTGATTGTCTCCTTCCCCCTTGCTCGTTTTGATACTTCATAATCAGCAACACACTATAAGTCCGTATACTAGAAATCTGTTGAGAGGAACACTTGAAAGTCTTTGTGAGAATCAACTTGCTGAAGAATGTGAGCAAGTCTAATTGGGGATTAAATCAGACATTTCACCCTCCCCCAATTAGTGCTCTCCCCTAAACTGACAATCTTTATGATGAATGCTTGAATAAGAAGAAGTCTTTAGATAGTCAAATGCAACTCGTCTTTAGTCTTCTAACATGTAGCAGAAAATGTAGAACCGACTGTAGACTCGACCTTCTTCAAGATTGTCCAGTTGGGGAATAGAAAGTCAACATCTTCAACTCACCAAATGCATTCCCGTTAACTTACATGTAGCAAATCTCCTTAACTAAAATCCCTCCCAATCAAACAAGAACAGAAAGATGTTCATCAAAGAAATCAGCCCAGCAACTAGAAGCACTTTGTCATTTAATCATATCAGCCCATGTGAAGATGTCAACCAACGGCTCTTAGAAGATAACTCCATGTAACGATGACCCGATAATAAGAAGCTCGATTCTTACAAGAGTTTGGAGCCGTTTGACCATTTATTCTCAGATATCAATCAACCATGCAGAATTATCACACTTCTTCTCCCCCTCAAGAATTGCAGACGAAGTTGCCATTCTTGACTAAATAAGTGAAATCATCCAAATGTATTCAATTCACACTTCTCCCCCCACACAATTAGCACATGATGTCGCCATCGTCATTATAGTTGAGCAAGGGGAATAAGAAAACAATAAATGGTAGCCCGTTTCACATGATAATTGAAAGCGCATGGAAAAAGCATGAAGCATGTTGATGAGAATGGTCATAATAAGAAGATTTCTCTTCTTCAGAAGATAATGCGCACTGAAACGTACACTTTTATTTTCTTCGGAGTACGAGGCATGAACTGTTGTGTTCAT
This sequence comes from Chrysanthemum seticuspe, assembly GCA_019973895.1. Lineage (NCBI taxonomy): Eukaryota > Viridiplantae > Streptophyta > Magnoliopsida > Asterales > Asteraceae > Chrysanthemum > Chrysanthemum seticuspe. The sequence goes on from BPTQ01000006.1 coordinate 137,478,835, forward strand.
ACGTCATAATCTCTCTCTTTTCATCTACTCTTAGCAAACTTTGTAGTCATCACCATTATCATTCAGTAGGCTCTTTGTCGTGACAGCTGATGGAGAAAACCCAATATGATGAATTTGACCCTGAAGTAAACTAACCCGAACTCGTGACTTAAACTTGCACATATGTAACAAAGAGTGGTGCCGATTTCCATTAGCATCTCTAAGTACTCTCTAAGTACTCTATACTTTTCAACCAACCAACCATCAAGTATAAGACGTACATCACCTCTTGAAAATCCACAATTGAATGTGACACTGAGCACTACAACGTAACTCCTTAAAGTGATAGTTATTTTGTGGTGTTAAGAACCCAATTCCCCCAAGTGGTAAAAGAAAAGGTAAAAGACACCCAACAATAACTAGATTTCCAAGTCTTCATTTTTGATAATAAGCTCGAACAAGGATCTTGAAGAATCTTCATCCAACCATCCCCGATACCTTCAGATGCTAAGTACACTTGCCCGTGATATTTCACTTCAACCTCAAATAAATAATAGTGAATTAACGCCGTTGTCACATCTTCTGGTTAAAAGCTCAAATCTAGCCTCCTATTTAAGTGAACTATGATAATGGTTTTCATCCCGACCATGGTTAGAAGCACATAACCCCATAAAACCATGTAATAACCAAACTGCCATGACGAATATCCAAACACACAACCAATTCATGAAGTACACCCTTTTATCCCTTCTTTAAAGTAGAAACTGTAGCACAGCATCAGGTAAGACCTCGAAATACACTTTCCTTTCTCCAAGATGGTTCCATCATTACGGGATTTTACAATTCTATGGTTTAAACCAAGAAATAGTTTCTTTCGCGGGATTTTACAAAACCAAGAATAAACCGTAAGATAGATCCGGAAATGCACTTTATAGTTATCAGGATGTTTTCATTGTCACGGGATTTTACGAGTCTATGATTTAAACCGAGAAACAGATTCTTTCGCGGGATTTTACAAAATTAAGACAAAACCGTAAACAATGTCAGCTTGAATGTGTAATGACAACTTTGGTTTCGGTGAATAACTGTTTTAGGGGAACATGCAGCGGTTCATCAACGGTTCATTATCCAACATCAACAACAACATCAACCATCCAATAAACACTCTGGTAAACACATCATTCACACATTTTGTCGGCTATTGCAGTGACATCATGGTGATGTAAACCCGATATGCCAAACTTGATCATGAAGTGAAATTCCCCAGATTTGTTACTTAAACTTGTACTAATCCTTGTGAAGAAGAAATGGTGTTCCCAATGTACAAAACCTCTTGACGTATCCTCAACCGCGTGAGACACCGAAGTGATAGTTACGTTGTGGATTAAGCGAGAAAGAATCACAACCGTAACTAAATAGCCAAGTCTTAATCACACTCCATAAACGCCCAAACAAGTCATCTTCGCGGAAGAATAGAAAGAATGAAGATGAAATAAGTAAACGTGCCCGGAAAACCTCACTTCAAATCCAAATAAGAAATACCAAATGCAAACAACCCCGTAGTCAACCGTGTTTAACATTCAGTTCAAGCCGCGACATAATTATCTACATGAAACTGTATAAACCAAAGTATCAAACCGTGTAGCCCAACAACTTACATCATCAACTTGCATCAAGTCTCTTTGAATAATCAAAGCTCTTTAACGAATTCCATAAAACCCAAATCACATAAACCTCATATCATCAAGTCTCATATTAGTCAAATCACATCAACAAATCAAATCATCAAAATTCATGGTCAAATCTCATCGGCGCATCTCATATTAGCCCAGTCACATAAGAGCAATCCAACATATGGTCCGAATAAAAAATCCGCCCGAGAAATATCCATTCAAGACCAAATCCAACAATCGTAGAGATTCTCATTTGTATAATGACACACATAAAATTCTCAACACGCGTCAAATATTCAATATCCAATTTCATGGCCCATGAGATTTGTATACCAGATCCAACAAATGTTAATCCTGTCTTGCATTCATAATTCCGGGTATTAATTAACTCTTCATAATTCATAATTAAAATGCCCATTATATATTTTCATCTTAATAACATTCAAATTCAGCCCAAAGATATACCAATACCCGGTTGGTCCAACAAATGTCGGTCTAAGTGTGACACTACCATCAAGCCCAATCCATTATCACAACCGTTAGGCCCATGATCCAAACTACTCATAACCCTAACTTAGGGATATAAAGCGCATCATATATCAGACCTTACCAAACCTAATCCGTAATTCACATACACCTCAACCCTAAAAATACTCCAACTAACCCTAATCTCTCATCAATTAGACGCCTCCCACTAAACCATCACATCCCTTAACACTTCCATAAATTAAAACCAGTCCAATCAACTTTAACATATGTCTTTATAAACAAATCAACCTTGAATCCATTCATTCGAATCAAACATATATGAAGCATGAGCTCATTCGAATGCCTTCATTCCACTTTGTTAGATAGGTCTCGCCATAGGGATGGCATGAGTGACATCTTTTAAGCCACAGGGATGGAATAACCGAATCAAATAAGCCACAGAGATGGCCCCAATCGCTTGAAAAAGGTTTCTATAATCTCTGAGGTGGGTAAGTAATTCGTTAATCATTAAGATTTATCATTGAACCGAATCAAAATCAGATTGAAACTCTCATGTTTTGAATCTTCTAAGATGTGTTCGGACATTAATCAAAATCAAGAGGTCAATGATGATTAAAATTCGTGATTTAGATCTTTTGAATGGTCTTGAAATCTTTTAATGTACACGAAATAAATTTCTGAGATTCAATTAAATTGCCTTTAACCGAACTAGGGGAGTGAATGAGCCCATAAATGGTTTAGTACATTCCTTAGTTTAAAGTTCGGATATTATCAAACTTTTTAGATCAATGATGGTTAACCGGAGGTGTGGATCTGAAAAGGTCTAAAATTATTAACCCACGGAAAAACTGAGGTCATGATAACACTTGGACATACTCTTTTATTATGGTATCCGAGTCACAATAATGAAACATGTTAGGTCACTAGTTTTACAAACACAAGTTATAAGAGAAGAGATGAAGACGGATGAACAAGTAAAACCACACACACACACGAGATACTATGACCGGTTATGAATAAGATGTATGTGAAAGAAAAACTTGAACAACCAACCCTAAAGTGAGGGTTATTACATGGTTTATATAGGCAAGGAGCTAGGGCAACACTCCCTCTCCTTCCCTATTCCTTATTGGGCTTGGGCCTAAGCTTATGGGCCTTCTACATAAGCTTGACCTTAAACAAACATAAAGGCCATAATAAAGCTACCTATTACATATGAAATATAAATACTTGAAATACTGTTTAGGAGTGATTCCAACAATCTCCCCCTCAAGTATATATGAATGTAAACGGTGAAGGCGTTGATGTAATAGTAGCTCTGACGTCTTCTGACATTCTTCTTTCTTTTGAGAGGAATTGCCTTGATTCGAACAATCTCCCCAGTGTAGAGAGATAGTTATCTTTGAATAGTTATGCTTCGACGTCATCATTAACTTTGTTCTTTGATCATTGTTCTTTGTGGTGAAAGTGATAGTATGTTGTTATCTGCATCAGTCTGCCTCAGGTCTGCTTCGCTGCTCCAGTGTCTCCACGTCATTCTTCAACATGCTCACACGCTCTTTGACGTTGTAATTCAATACTGATGAAGTTCTTTAAGTCTTTAACTTTGTAGATTCTTTGGTTTGACGAAGAATCATTCTGACGGCTGTGTTGCTTTTGAATAGAACTTCCATTAGTGATGATGTTGGCGTGAGCATGAGAAGAATCAGCACGATCATTCCGCTCCAGAGCTTCCATAAGAAGAAAACATTTCAAACGGTTAGTAATAAGCGGTTTCCGGCACTTACAAGTTTGAACTTCGAGAGTGTTAACAGCATAGTGTGAAAACACAACTCTAATTCTTACAAAGGCCGTTCCTGAACTGGAGTCCCACAAGTGAGATAACGTGATGTACCGAAGTACATCTACAGTTCAGATGAGTTGCTGAGGTACACCGAAGCATCACCTCACGACTGTAGACCGTTTGAGACACACTCCGCGTAATCCACGGGGAGTTACCGAAGTGACCTGCTGTCAGGGCTGTTTGATGTTGACCCTGGCAGGAGTTTCCATTCAATCACTGAGGATCACAGATGTGAACCTCTCATAAATGTTCTCGACAGATTGCTAAGATCTGTGAAGGACTCGATATGAACCACTGATAATCTTATTTGTTAATCATCAAGTGATTAAATGTCAAGTGTTCCTAAGAGATCTTTTGATGAATCTCGTGGCTCTAGACTCAATAGTGCATTTTGGTTTTCCTGAGCGGAGACTAGGGAGAGGGTCTCCTTCTTCAATACCAGCGATCTCTAAGAGAAAGCCAATAGTTTACGTAGGGTTCCCTGTGAGAATGAAACAAGCTTCTGTTGAGAAAAACTTGAGTGGCTAAGAAGGTTTAGTGCATGCGTCACTGGGTCCATGACGACTTTTTATCTTCAATACCGGTGTCACTAAGTGACAATCAGTAGCATATGAATTAAACCAGGTGTCTGCCCTAAGTTGAATAATCTGGAGGGCTATTTCTTTTCACCCTTTACTTTACATTTCTTTTTGATTCTTCAACTCCTTCTTTCTCCGATTCTCATTTTCTCCTTTTTACAATCATTCCTAAGGACTTCTAACACTAACTAATGGTAGTGTCCTTGGGTAGATCCCTCCGGCTCTGGCGGATCATAGGACGGTTATTCCTAACCTTAGTCACCTTATAACTCCATGACTAACCTATGTTTGCCATTAAAACCACTGTATGTGAAAATATCTCTCAAAGGGTTTGTGAAGTTCCATCAATAATCTCGATCAACAGTGGATTTTCGACTGTTACATTGAGAAATTGATACGTTGCATTGGCACAGAGCGTCCCCTAACAGATAGAAGTCACCTAGTTAAGTTTTTCACACGCGAGAAAGGAGTGACACGTAAATTGGTAATTTTGATAATTCGTGTACACCTCCCCCTCATAAATACGTTTTGTAGTAGAGAGTGTCACCAAGTTTGTACAAAAAGTAATTGTTTGGGAAACTCTCTATAAAAGTGTATGTCACCAAAATTACCGTTTGTATCCAATCAGTACCTCAATATTCCACTGATTCCAATCCTTATTGGCAGGATACTAGGCGGTCTCGGCCTCCCTAGATGGGTTCCTGTGATGGTAATCAATCACAATCTTCAGGAATCCTTACTAACATTTTTCCTCTTTTACTCTTAGCCTCTTTCTTCCTCAACTTCTTAGTTTTTCTTTACATTTCATTTCCCACTTTTCTTTATCGGGAGGTCTAATAAGTTGAATCCCGTCTGTGGACCAAATTAAGTAT